>CANNZV010000062.1:0-19125 GCA_947561585.1 Caprella mutica | reverse complement strand
GTAACTGTTCACTGTGACTGTACACTGTGACTGTACACTGTAACTGTACACTGTAACTGTACACTGTAACTGTACACTGTAACTGTACACTGTAACTGTACACTGTAACTGTACCTGTAACTGTACACTGTAACTGTACACTGTAACTGTACACTGTACACTGTAACAGTACACTGTACACTGTAACTGTAAACTGTAACTGTACACTGTAACTGTACACTGTAATTGAACACTGTAACTGTACACTGTAACTGTGCACTGTAACTGTACACTGTAACTGTACACTGTAACTGTACACTTTAACTGTACACTGTAACTGTAACTGTACACTGCAACTGCACACTGTAACAGTACACTGTAACAGTACACTGTAACTGTATACTGTAACTATACACTGTAACCGTACACTGTAACTGTACACTGTAACTGTAAACTGTAACTGTACACTGTAACTGTACACTGTAACTGTACACTGTAACTGTACACTGTTACTGTACACTGTAACTGTACACTGTAACTGTACACTGTAACTGTACACTGTAACTGTACACTGTAACTGTACACTGTAACTGTACACTGTAACTGTACACTGTAACTGTACACTGTAACTGTACACTGTAACTGTACACTGTATCTGTACACTGTAATCGTACAGTTTAAATGTACACTGCAACTGTACACTGTAACTGTACACTGTAACTGTACACTGTAACTGTACACTGTAACGGTATACTGTAACTGTACACTGTAACGGTATACTGCAACTGTACACTGTAACTGTACAGTGTAACTGTACACTGTAACTGTACACTGTAACTGTACACTGTAACGGTATACTGTAACTGTACACTGTAACTGTAAACTGTTACTGTACACTGTAACGGTATACTGTAACTGTACACTGTAACTGTAAACTGTTACTGTACACTGTAACTGTACACTGTAACTGTACACTGTAACTGTACAGTTTAAATGTACACTGTAACTGTACACTGTAACTGTACACTCTATCTGAACACTGTAACTCTACACTGTAACTGTGCACTGTAACTGTACACTGTGACTGTACACTGTAACTGTACAATTTAACTGTACAATGTAACTGCACACTGTAACTGTACACTGTAACTGTACACTGTTACTGTACACTGTAACTGTAAACTGTAACTGTACACTGTAACTGTACACTGTAACTGTACACTGTAACTGTACACTGTAACTGTAAACTGTAACTGTACACTGTAACTGTACACTGTGTAGCGGCAAAAGTTTAGAAAAATTGGCCCGGCGGAATAAGCATATTCCACTGCTAAACTATTCATTCACCAAGGTTAAAAAAATAAGAATGGAAAAGACTATACTACTTTATTATTGAGAAAACTTAATATTCACAAAAATTTAACTGAAAATATGAATATCAAAATAACTAGCTGAATAAAAAAATAGAACATAAAGTAAATGAAACCGAGGACAAAGAAACTAATGAAAATATAACGCGAACTGAAAAGAATATGTGAATAGTGAAAAACTAAAGAATAACAAAAAAAATAATGAGAACTGAAAATAAATAAAAATAGTCTAGTTCTCTAGATTGGAAAATACTACACCTATTGTTAATTAGGTGTAGTTAGATAATTTAAGTCTGTCGTCAGTCGTCAGGTCAGTCTAAATAAACAAATGAAAAAAGAAAATAGTATAAATGCAATTTTGATAATAGGAAATTAATAGAAGCAAAGTAATTGAATTATTAAAATTTAGAAAAAACTAAATCGCGAAAAAACTAAATCAAGAAAAACTAAATCAAGAAAAACTACATCAAGAAAAACTACATCAAGAAAAACTACATCAAGAAAAACTAAATAGAAACTACAGAATAAATTATATCAAAAAATAAACAGTTACCATGAAACTGATAACTAAAGAAACTAAATTGAATTCGGGAAATTAAGTAAACAAATAATTAACCACATTATATGGTAGCACCAGAAGCGCTCACACTACGTGAGTAGGTGTGCACAATAAAGATATGCAAGATACAACAGGAGTAGCGCACAACAGGAGTAGCGCTTAACAGGAGTAGCGCTTAACAGGAGTAGCGCTTAACAGGAGTAGCGCTTAACAGGAGTAGCGCTTAACAGGAGTAGCGCTTAACAGGAGTAGCGCTTAACAGGAGTAGCGCTTAACAGGAGTAGCGCTTAACAGGAGTAGCGCTTAACAGGAGTAGCGCTTAACAGGAGTAGCGCTTAACAGGAGTAGCGCTTAACAGGAGTAGCGCTTAACAGGAGTAGCGCTTAACAGGAGTAGCGCTTAACAGGAGTAGCGCACAACAGGAGTAGCGCACAACAGGAGTAGCGCACAACAGGAGTAGCGCACAACAGGAGTCAAAAGAGTTGGGTCTAGAACCAGATCAAGAGAGGGTTCACCAATCACGCTCCTGTCAGGAGCTGAAAGGAGAAAAAGAAAACACGTTTATAATTTGAACTAGAAATTTAGAAGAAGGGGTTGCGACAATATGTTGCTTAATTCATGAAGTTCAGGGTGAAAAATTACAAATACAAAAAATAGTTATAGGACACAATAAATTAAAGAAGTGCCTAGGTACTCACTTGGTGCTGCCGAATAAAAACACTAATTCGCAGAATCACAAAAGGATCGGGACTACTGGCCCATGATCGGCTCTCCTCTGGACAGCAACAAAACCAGTAACCCAACAATAGACCACACAGGTAGTAAATTGATAGCAAAAAGGTATCAATTTTCTTGAACAATTAATTAGTGAAATCACTTAATCATAGATACGGAGATGAAAAACCTTAATAACAGACTGAAAAATTTACGCAAATGAAAAAAATGGTATATGACAATCACACTAATAACATTATATAGTTTCCTTTACACCAAATTCAGTTAAACTCCAAATACACTAACGGGAGCACACATCTTATCACAAGCGGAACGTTTTTATACAATTTCAGTAGCCAAAATACCCTACCAAAAAATCCAAAATTCTCAAACACGTTCTGAAACGTAGCTCACCTGCTAAGGCATCTCACGCTAGTAAAAATCAAGACTGTAGACGATTTGTCACACAAATAAATGAAAATACGAAGTATTTTAAAACAAGGATAAAAATCAGAGTACAACACTCCTCCCCACTTGACCAAATCGTCACCCAACATTACCTCGATTTGAGTACTCCAGAGTCCTCGGTTGGACCCATGGTTCCTCTTCCACGACACCTTGAGACCGGGTTTTTCTCCTACCTACCGGTTCAGCTTCCTTACCACAAGGCAATTTATGGGATTCTCTCTTGCTGTAACAAGGATCAAGAGGAACACTATTCCTAAGCAAACGAGCTCGTTGACGTGCTAAGGTTGAAACAGACATACGTGTGCTAGGAATTGATACAGTATTAACCAAATCAAGAGCTGACAGTCCTCTATTCAACCAATGAACACTAGTTGTCCTGTCCTGCTCTGCTAAGAGTTTGCTCACATCATCATTACTGAAGCTCAACCCTGCTGTCCAACCCTTAGAATCCTTGGGTATTTTCTTGAATGTAATTTCCCTCTCTGGCGATGAGTATGTGGAAGAGTTACTAACGATATTGGATTCATCAGAGGAACTCAAATCCACATAGGTTAAGATCGTACTTTTTGTTAATAATGAGGATTCATTCGTAGACTTATTTCCAACATCCAACATACTCCAAAAGGCAGGACTATCAGCCAATGAGGACCAATTCAACAAATCATTCGTGAAGGAAGTTCTATCATATGATGACGAATCAATAGCCTCTTCCTTAGATAACCCTCTAAAGTTATCTTCCACCACACAGATATCCTTGAAATAACTTGAACAATCTAAGCTAGAATCTTCATAAATGAACGTTGAAGTATTTTCAGACTGAGTCTCGCTATCATGAAAATCCCCAGGATCAGAAGAGCTATCACCAGATTCCCCCCTTGCGGAAACAAATCAGATGATCGTATGAGGTGACCAAAAATCGATTCATTTTCCCCTCTATCGGTGACTACTCCCATACCAAGATCATCCTCGCCACTGTCACTTATGCCTTCAGCACCTTCATTTACCAATCTGAAGTAGGAGGAATGATTTAATAGGTATTTAGGAGGCTTAAAGTAACGTCTCAATTGGGTGTGATGAACTTTGTGCTCAGTATTTTTGACAATATGCCTGACAAGATATGTTACTTTATTCTTGTTGCAATTCACTACCTCGTATGGTCCATCATACCTGTCTGATAGTTTGTCATGAACTCTGTTCCCTTGAAATACCTTCTTACGCAACACAAGTTGGCCCGTTCTGAAGGGTTTGAAGGAAGGGTTACCCTGCTTCCAATACTCTTGTTCTTCGATCGGCACTGGAACCCCTATGGAAGACGAATGTTCTCTTCCCAATAGGTAGTGGGAAGGGGTAGTACTCAAATCTGAATGGGTGGAAGAATTATACAAGATAATTATACGGGGAATGAACTCATCCCAATTATGAGATTCGGCGCCCTCATTGCGCAACAACTCTGTGATAGTACGATTAGTCCTCTCACACAGACCATTTCCTTGAGGTCTATAGGCCGTTGTACGAATGTGCCTGATAGAATAGCGATCCAACAAGTTACCAAATTCCTTCGCTCGAAACTCGGGACCATTATCGGTCAATATCTTTTCAGGCAGACGAGCAAGACAAGGTAAAATTCTAGTGGATAGGGCAGAGACTACACTAACAGAAGTCTTGTTAGGCATGGGAACAGCTGACAACCATTTTGATTTATGGTCAACACAAACAAGACAACAATTATTACCGTTATCAGTTCGTGGGAGACTTATTAGATCCATTGTTAATAGTTCAAAAGGAGTAGATGTCTGAACCTTCAACATAGGAGGTTGTGGTTGACCTGCAACCTTTACTCTCTGACAGTGATCGCAAGTTCGTGTGATATCAGCAGCAACAGCCAACAGACCAGGGTGCCAAAAATGACTAGAAATGGCAGCGATCAACTTCTGGCGTCCCATATGACCTCTTTTGTAATGAAACAGAAGACCTACCTCTATTATGAAGTTAAAGGTGACCACAGGGGAAAATAAATTCTCTCTATTAAAAATCAGTATGTTATTTCTTACAGTCAAGTGCTTCTTGTAACGGGCGAACTTTTTAATTGCCCTAGGCCAACGATCATCACCATCCATCTCCACCATCAAACGCACTTGCGATAGCTGATTATGCCTCTGAATCTCCCGAAGCTCCTCTTCGTCAACTAAATATAACATATCTGAGTGAGGATGCAACTCAGCTGCAGCTGCCAATACCATATTCTGTGGTATAATCACGTTTTCAGACAATGCTCTAAGGTATAACACTTTAGATCCAACCATTACCGTGGAATTCGCCATATCTAGAGTCACACTATTAGCAGCCATAAGATCAGCCCCAAATACCATACAAACCTCCATGTAGGCGTCATCCACTACAAAAAATTCATAAGTAAATTGGAAGGAACCAAAATTAATAACCAAATCAGTCTTACCAATAACTGGGTTACTCCCGGTCCCAATACCGACTATGTCCATGCCGTAAGCTTCGGTCAGATGAGCTTCTGTAGCCCCAAGTACTCTCTTCTGCACACAACTAATCTGAGCTCCTGTGTCCAATAGAACACAAGCATCAAGTCCACCAACAGTTACCAAGATTGTAGCCTCCTGGCAACGGGGATGCTGTCCACACCATGGAGCTTCTTTAGACTCCTCCAAATCTGAAATATGTAATCCAGAGGATTCTGCCGATAATAAATCAACCTCCACAGCTCCACCAGCATGAGGCACTTTATTAATCTTTGCCAATACGGGAAAGGAGGGGATACATGGAACTTTATAATTAACCGTCTCAATCAAAGGGTTAAAATGCACGCCGGCCAAACTTTGTATATGCACACGGGGGCAGTCCCCAGTAGTTTCTGAAAAGGGCGAAACATGAATAATTGGCATGACACTGCCAACATGTACAAACACAACACACCTGAATAAATGAGAAAAAGCAGTAAATACCTCATTAAACAGAAGCTGACCTGATTCAAGCATCACCTTCAGTCTTCGTGTGAGACTTTTATCCTTCACCAGATGATAGCTACCAGGATCCCGAGTCAATTCTTCAACCAACAATGCCCGAAGAGTTTGAACAGAATCTGGTAGAGCCATACAAAATGCCTGAAAACTAGCTGCTACCATCAAACTCTCCACCATAGAGTCGCCCCCACCAGGTACAGGTTTCGCCAGCACCAGTCCCTCTGGAAGGTCACCCATATTGAGGGCTTCAGTGAAGTCTGTGATCAGAGTAGGGTGGTCCATCCTTGAAAGGGCATCAGCAACAGAATTTTCTCTACCAGGGGTATACTTAATCACAAAACTGTACTCGCTAAGCTCCCTCAGCGTTCTGGCTAGTCTCATATTAGCTATCTGCAAATTATACAAATGGAGTAAGGGACGATGATCAGTGTGGATCACAAATTCAATACCAAATACAAATGGCCGAAAAGTACGAATAGCCCATCTAATAGCAGCTAGCTCCCGTTCTAAAGTGCTGTATCGCAATTCTGTCTCATTAAAGGCTATAGATGCATAAGCGATCATCCTGAAAATACCCCTTTGGACCTGTGCCAAGCACGCTCCAATACCGTATCCAGACGCATCTGTATACACCAGCAGAGGTTCAGCTCCTTCGCTGTAATCCGGATAGGCTAAGGTGACCTCCTTCACCATCAGCTCCTTGAGAGTTTTAAATGCACCATCCATGTCCTCAGTCCACTCAATATTGCATGTCTTCTTCTTGTCACTGCCACCTGTTGCCTGACTGAGGGGACGCATAATAAGAGAACAATTAGGAATGAATTTACGCTGAAAATTCAGCAATCCTAAAAATTCTCTAAGTTGAGTTTTTGTCTTAGGTTGAGGGAAATTAGCTACAGAGTTAACATAAGAATCCGGCTTACTCAAACCATTAACACTCACAACATGGCCTAAAAATTCTACCCTCTTACAGAACCACTTACACTTTCCCAAATTCAACTTTACTCCATGAACCTTCATACATTGCAGGACCTTCTCAACCAGATGAAGATGTTCTTCATAGCTATCTCCGATGATCAGCACATCATCAATGTATACGACCACCTTCCTCCAAGAAAAACCGCTCAATATAGACTGCATTGTCCTTTGGAATGCAGACGGCGCATTTTTTAGACCAAAAGAGAGCCTCTTGAACTGCCAGTGGCTGCGTGGAGTCGAAAAAGCAGTGTACTGTCGGGATTCCTCATCTAAAGGCACCTGGTAATACCCTTTTATCATGTCCAGGGTCGTGAAATACTGCACTCCATGGAGACCAAATACGGCGTCACTCAAGTTTGGTAGAGGAAACTTATCAGGTCGAGTAACTGCGTTCAGCTTACGGTAATCCACACAGAGACGTATACTACCGTCTTTCTTTCTGACAGGGACGACAGGACTTGACCAACCTGAATTGCTAGGCTCTATTATGTCTAATAACTCCAGCTCCCTGCATTGCACATCAATCCCAGCTGTCACCTTCTCGGGAAATCGCCTCGGTCGCTGGTAAATGGGATTGTAGTCTGTCAACTCTAACTTGTGTGGGGCAGCAGAATCCATCTTCCCTACCTCACCATCACATCCAAAAACATCCTTAAGCTTGGAGAGGAGTTGACGAATCTCTGACCCTTGCTCGTCTGTCACATGGTCCTGAAACTCCAAGGATGAAAAGTCAGCCTCCCCACTAGAACAATCATCAGGTGACTCAACCATGACTACGTTTATGCTTCTCTTCTGGAATAAGTCCTCATTAAGTACCACCGATGATATGGTGCCTATCACCTCAGCACGATTGATATGCTCAGATTTGGTGCCATTATTTACAAGCATCACTGAAGTGTCCTTTGAACCTTCCTGCACCAAACCAGTCACTAGTTGCACATATGGTAGAGAGTCCATCTCGTCTACAAACATCAGTCCATTTCGTCCACCTCCACAGTCACAGCTCCCATCGGATCCCTGAGGGTATTCCCAGCACACATTCACTAGAGACGTCTCTCCCTGCTTCATTGATAATGATTCCCTCATAGTCACAGGAACCGCTGACCAGAGCACGCGACACAAACCATCCTTGTCGACAAAGCAATCCCACAAGGTGTTATCACTAAATACTTTAGAGATTTTTCTCCCATTCAAATCTATTTTAAGTTTATTCTGCTTTATGCAAGATGCATCTAATATTATAAGATTCCCTATATGTTCATCTCTCATTACGTAGAAGTAACATTGATTTAAATAAACACCATGCAAGTTAAAGGAGAGGCTTACTTTTCCTAGAGGACTCACCGGACCTCCAGATCCAAATCCACGAATGACCACATTATCACCGGTTTCGTGAGAAAGGCCTGATGCCAACATGAAAGACTCCGGTACCATGTTTACCTGAGCTCCGCTGTCGATTAATGCCTTGTGGACAGTCCCATTAAGTTGTACATTAGTAACCAGCCTATTCTCGCATCTTCCTGCGAAAACAATACTCTTATGATTAGGGCCTGTATCACAAATTAAAGAAGAATCACTAGATTCTGAACTATCGGATGCATCTCTTGAGGAAGACCCGACTTTAGGATTCTCAGGAACAAATCCTTCTTCTGAACAAATGCCTCCACTACCTGAGCCTTCGGAAGACAAAGAATCTCCTAAATAAGCAATATCTGTACTTTTAACAGTATCCTTCAACATGTGATTTTTCTTTCTGTCTGAAAGAGGGATTGAATTAGGAAAGGTGAGCAATTTATTATATTGCTCCGAGGTAAGCTCACTTGACTCAGAGCCTAATAGTTTAAAGACCCTCTCTTTGGGGTGGCACGTCTATCACCATCTTGAGCGTGATGTCTACGTACCTTGGGACAATCAGACATCCAATGATTTGGTTCACCACAAGCCAGGCACCTCTTTTGCTTCATCCAACACTTGTCCTCCGTGTGTCCGGACTTACGACACCACTCACAAACCATGTTTTTATTCTTAACTGGACTCTGTCGAGCATGATAGCAGTTATCTCTCCGTTGGGAAGCTTTCCTAGGACTACCATTTTGAAGATTCTTCTTGGATAATGAATGGGACGTGTGGTCATGTCTCCGTCCGTTTGTGGTAAAGCCACGGTCTACCTGAAATGCATCAGAATTGGAGAAAGTTTCTTTGTCCATCTTCTTCATACTCATGAACAGAGGCAGGCCACTTTCTTCCTTCACGTTCACCTTCAAAACCATCTTCTTCCTGTCGTACTGTTCAGCTAAACGTTTCCACTGCCTCCAAGACAAGGCCTCATCGTTAGTGATGTTAAAAATACTCTCCGCATTCTCAATCTGTACGACTAGAGACCTAGGAGAAGTTTCCTTGAACTTTTTTTTCAATTGGTGTTCCAACTCCGATGGAGAATCTATGAATGCCCTTGTCGCAAGTTGCTCAAGACGCAAGCAATAAATGCCACAAGTATCGTCTTGGTTCATAGTAGCGTCGAAGAAATTTCGCCTTGTGGTGTCCCTCGAGTCAACCAGTTGAGACTCGTACCAATTTAACAGCCTAGACTTCAGACTACCGAACTCCATATTCTTTCCATTTAAAGCTCTAAAAACAGCCTTGGCGGATCCCTCGAGATATCCCTCAAGATGTGAAGCCTTCTCTTCTTCAGTACCATCATATCTGGAGTCGAAGTACCTCTCATATGATCTGAGGAACTTGGAGAAAGATTCTGGAGAAGAGGGATCAAAGGGTACTGGAGCTAATACTTCCTTCTTTCGTCCCAATTCGCGCAATGCTTGCAATAAGAAGGACTCTTCGCTACCAGATTCACCTTTCCGTTTATTTCTCCGGTTACGTCTTCCAACAGATCCCCGACAAGACACATCACTGGAAGATGAACTATCACGTGGCTTAATTTTTGGCTTAGCGCCTCCTTTATAGTCGTTACAGTCTACCTCCTTTATCACGTCCTTCTTCCCGGCTGACTTCTTCTTCACTGGAGAAGGGGTGACACGAGATGCGTTTTCATGATGATTCTCTTCACCTAGGTTCATCGACCATACCGCGCTAGACATGATTCCTTCAAAGACGTCCCTCCACCATGCGAAGCTCCTCCGTATAGGGAAATGGCACCCATTTCCATCGAGAGGTTCTCCATCGTTCCTAGATAATAGTCTACAGATGAAATTCATTCTATATGACACTCCTGAACTATATTTACCTGGAGAGGGAAGAAAAATTCTACGAAAGATATCAATACAGGGAAGCAAATCATGTTTTTCGGGGATATCCAGAAAATTTCCAACCTCCAACTGGTTCCGTATAACAGGCCGTGAAAACTGGCATAACATATCCTGTACTCTTACTAAAGCTCGCCATACAGTTTCCTGCTCAGCCACCTTCTTCTGCAACTCTCCCGATAGAACACGTCGGTCCGCCTTCAGTTCACTTATTTCTTCCTGTAATTTCTCAATCACCACATTCAACTCCGAAATATTCAAATTTCGCTCCACCTCCTCAGATTGTACCTTAGGATAATCCGAAACTTCCGAAACATCAATATTACCATCAGCCATTTTGGCGACACAAAAATTTAATAGAAATATACAAGAAAATTTGAATAGGCACACAAATTTAATACTCAATCACACGAAATGAATTCACGCAATTGCGCAAAAAATATATCACTACAATTAAGGTAGAAAAAAAAGAAACTTTATTAAAAAACAACTAAATCTTTTATAGCGCAAAAGATCAAGACCACAGTACGGAAGAAATTTATATTCCGATGGTACTCACCGGAAAACTAATGGACCTGAAAAACTAAATATCATCAGCGTGTTTAAGATTATATTTCTAAAGAAAATTTATAACGAAAAGAAAAAAAATGAAAATAAAGAACCAATGGTGATAAACAGTTCAGCAGCGTGTTTATCTGTCCCTGGTCTGGGCACCAGAAAAATACCTATGTAGCGGCAAAAGTTTAGAAAAATTGGCCCGGCGGAATAAGCATATTCCACTGCTAAACTATTCATTCACCAAGGTTAAAAAAATAAGAATGGAAAAGACTATACTACTTTATTATTGAGAAAACTTAATATTCACAAAAATTTAACTGAAAATATGAATATCAAAATAACTAGCTGAATAAAAAAATAGAACATAAATAATAATAATAATAATAATAATAATCTTTATTGAAAAAATAGGTTTACATCTTGTACAGAGGAACAAATAATAATTTACACAATACAAAAAAAAAACATATTAATCAAGCCTATACGAAGGAAATCCTTTTCAGGCAGATATTAAGTGAAATACAAAATTTGTGAAATGCTAAACAAATTTGGTTGAAAAAAATTGAATAAAAACAAGGAAAATTACAAAATTACATCAAGCAGACAAGTAAGAGTTTACCAAATATTCCCTATACTTAGATTTAAATGCATTAAGAGTAGAAGAGTTTCGGATGGATAGTGGTATGGTATTCCAAACATTAGGACCATTATGGGAAAGACTCTTATTACACTGAGAAAGTCGTTGGAAAGAGGGAATTGCATTATTACAATATCTAGTACCGTAAGTATGTGATGGATAAGTTACAGAGTTTGATAATTGCAATTTAAACATGTAAACACCTAAAAAGTATCGATATATATCTTTGATACATAAAATTTTAGTTCTATAGAAAATAGGTGCGGTATGAGCTAAATAATCTGAATGGGAAATAATTCTAACAATCCTCTTGTGGACCAAATTTAAGGGCTCCAAATGAACATTTGAAGTGTCTCCCCACAGAAGTATTCCATATATTAAATGTGGATACACTAAAGAATAGTACAGATCTAGCAAGATACTCTGCGGGGTATTACCACTAATGAAGTACAACATTCCAGAGGTTTTTGCTAACTTAGAAGTTAATGATTCAATATGAGAAGAAAAATTAAGCTTCCGATCAACATGTACACCCAGAAACTTCACATGTTCAACATAGGAAAGTGATGTACTATTTATATTAATCAAAGAGCCTGTTATATTTATGGTGCGATTTGTGAATAACACCGCAGATGTCTTATCGGCATTAAGCATTAATCGGTTATTCAATGTCCATTCATGAACCAAAGATAGATTAGAGTTCGTCCCATTCACCATGTGATCATAGTCTTGATTACTAACTGTCAGAGTTGCATCATCGGCAAAAAGTGTGAACTCAGCAGTATTGCTTACATTAGGCAGGTCATTGATGTAAATAAGGAAAAGAATTGGTCCGAGGATACTACCCTGAGGAACACCACTCTTCACAACTTTAAATTCAGAAAAAACACCACGAACTCTCACCCTCTGAGTTCTACCACTAAGATAGCTCCTGAACCAAGCAAGCGTCAATCCACGTATTCCATACTTGTATAATTTACACAAAAGTATTTCATGAGACACAGTATCGAAAGCTTTAGAAAAGTCCAGAGATATGCCAACAGTATGCTTTTTCTGATTAAGCTGCTCATAGATGTGATCAATTGCATTAATTAAGGCATCTGTTGTACTCCTGCTCTTACGAAAGCCAAACTGAGAGCCATTTAATATATTATTCTCAGAAAGATAAGTCACTAATCTACCATAAATACACTTTTCAAAAACTTTACTGAGGAGAGGCAAAACTGATATAGGACGATAATTTTTAATCTCATTTTCCGATCCAGACTTAAACAAAGGAGTGACACTTGCTCGTTTCAGAACATCAGGAAAAATACCATGTTCAATTGAATCATTAACTATACAAGAGAGAGGTATCGATAAATATTGAATTACAGTTTTGAAAATTTTAGTTGATATGCTGTATAAACCATACGTTGTATTCCTAAGGGCATGTACAATATTGATTACTTCATTTGGTGTAACAGGAGAGATAAAAAAAGAATTAGGCAAATTAACATTAATATTATCAATAGGGTTATTTATAGGAGGTGGTAAATTACTGTTTATTGTGTTAGCTATATTAACGAAATAGGAGTTAAGGTGATTAGCAATTCGATTAGGATCAGATACTTCAGTATTATCAATATTGATAGAAGATACAGTTTTTATATTCTTCTTACGGTGCATCATATCATTCAGTAGTTTCCAGGTACTCCTTATATCACCCTTGCATTTACTAAACGAATTAACATAATACATCTTCTTAGCATGTCTAATGCTATTGGTAAGAGTATTTCTATAATGTTTATAGTAAGTTTCAGTAATTAAATTACGTCTAAACAGTTTATAATATACTGACTTCTTTTTAATAGAGCAGAGAAGTGCATCAGATAACCAAGGTTTGTTCAACCGTTTACTGGACAAATATTTAACTTTAATTGGAAAAGATCTACAATAAACTTCATCTACAGATTCAATAAAAAGTTTAGTATTCACATTCACATCTCTACTTGACAGATCAAAAGTCAGTTCCCGACATTCCACTATAAATCTACCAAAATTTACCGCAGACTTATCTCGAAATCTGACTTCCACTAGGTCACTATTTGATAGCAAGATATCTTTAAGGACAAAAAACGTAGGAAGATGGTCAGTAGTATCAAAAATTACAATTCCAGATTCAACGGCATTACATTTATTATACCAAATATGGTCTAGAATTGAAGGAGATCCACGCTGGTCTCCAGACGGAAATCTAGTTGGTCTGGTTATTACAGGTAGAAAACTATGAGAAAACATAGTATGCACAAAATGCCTAACATCATAACAAGAATTTTCATAGTCAACAAGATTAACATTTAGGTCTCCTGTTAATACAATTTCCGAATCACGAACCGAATCATCGTAGAGTATAGTCAATAAACAATTAATAAATTCATCAACTCGCCCAGTGGGTGGACGATACACTGCTACAATTATAATTTCATGATTATTGGTACTTAGTTTTACTAGACACGCCTCTATGTTTTCATTAACAAATGAGAGATGGGGTACATTACTGGCATGCAAAATAACATCAGAATACACAGAAACTCCACCCCCTCTCCCGCCCACACGGCCAACATGGAAACCATCATAACCAATAATATCTCTCCCCTGACCAGCGGTGAATCTAGTTTCCGTTAAAACAATTAAACTAAACTTATTGAAAACTGAATCTAAAAAGCCTTCAAAATTATCAAAATTAGTGTGAAAACTACGGATATTATAATTACATAACATAATGCTATTTTCTAGGTTTTCAAAAGTATCATTGAAATTTGTAATGGAATAATAATTTGAGCGGTTGGCACTATTGATAGAATGGTAGTAATCATTGAACAAAGTATCATCAGTGTCAAAATCATGGAAATCATCACTCATGAAAGAAAAGATTTAGGAAGAAAAAGACTAAGAGAGAAACGATCCAGACAAAACATCAGATATACGCTAGATATACCTGTGATTGTACAGACGTCACATATTATCACACTAGTGCAGTATATCAAATATCGAAAGGAGACACTAGTGACTGCACACAAGAACCTGAGAAATATCGACAGATAAGCCCCAACATAAACACCAAAGTAAAGAATAAAGCATCCGAAACATAGCTTAATTTGTATCTGATAAGAAATGACATTGAATACCATAGTAAAAAAATATAATTGCGAAGCACATGTAATAACATAGGGAGATAAATACTTAGTTTGACGATACATGGATAGCAAGTAATTAACTAAATGCTGGTGTAGTAAGTAGTAACTTGCACAGAACACTGAGAAAAAATGCAAATGGTTCAATCTTGTACAACTTCCGTCAGATGAAACCCCAGTGACCGCTCACAAAATTCTTCCAGCTTCCGGTTATCACTGATAAATATTTTCGAGTTTTTTCCTTGTGGAGTAACAGATTTCAGTAAGGCATATATACGTCCATCTTGCGACCAACAGGAAAGTAACTTCTCCGGAGATCTCTTTTTAGCCTGTCTCAGAGCATAAAGAAGCTTAGCTCTTTTAGGAATTAGGTTTTCACTAGCATAGAGCTGCGCTGGCTTCACAGTCCTACAGGAGCGAAGTACGTCTTCTTTGGAAAGTGAACTTTGCAGTTTAACCATAATCTTCCTTCTATCTGATGATTGAGTAGGAAGCTTGTTACCGATTCTGTATGCATTAACTATCTTGTCCCTAGAAACCTCCATCTTCAATTTGCTCCGAAATATTTCTCTGACTAATTCAACAGGATTTTCATCTGTCGAAGCAGGAGGAAGAGCCCCACCAGATAGAACTATCGAGTCACTTCTCTGAAAAGACTCTAAGTCATCAATACGGCTCATCAAGTCTTGATTACCACGCTTTAATATTATGATTTCGTTTTCCAACTTATCAATCCTTTCATCTCTAGATTTAAGCTGATTAATTATATCCAAGCGAACAGCATCCAGCCTTTCAAGAATAGTTCTACTTTCAGCAGACATCCCTTCTAGTTCTTCAGCTGATATACCAGTAGCATTCAATGAATCACTTATAGGAGGCAAGACATTTTTATTCGTTTTTTTAGGCATTATTGAACAGCCTTCACCGCACCGAGCAACTCTCCACGATATTACACACTTTTACACCACAATCGTCTGTTTGACTGTTAAATTCCAAAATGTAAACAAAGAGTTGCGGAGCGGCTCACGTCTGCTCAGTATGGAAGCTCAGTGTAATTTGAAAGTAAATGAAACCGAGGACAAAGAAACTAATGAAAATATAACGCGAACTGAAAAGAATATGTGAATAGTGAAAAACTAAAGAATAACAAAAAAAATAATGAGAACTGAAAATAAACAAAAATAGTCTAGTTCTCTAGATTGGAAAATACTACACCTATTGTTAATTAGGTGTAGTTAGATAATTTAAGTCTGTCGTCAGTCGTCAGGTCAGTCTAAATAAACAAATGAAAAAAGAAAATAGTATAAATGCAATTTTGATAATAGGAAATTAATAGAAGCAAAGTAATTGAATTATTAAAATTTAGAAAAAACTAAATCGCGAAAAAACTAAATCAAGAAAAACTAAATCAAGAAAAACTACATCAAGAAAAACTACATCAAGAAAAACTACATCAAGAAAAACTAAATAGAAACTACAGAATAAATTATATCAAAAAATAAACAGTTACCATGAAACTGATAACTAAAGAAACTAAATTGAATTCGGGAAATTAAGTAAACAAATAATTAACCACATTATATGGTAGCACCAGAAGCGCTCACACTACGTGAGTAGGTGTGCACAATAAAGATATGCAAGATACAACAGGAGTAGCGCACAACAGGAGTAGCGCTTAACAGGAGTAGCGCTTAACAGGAGTAGCGCTTAACAGGAGTAGCGTTTAACAGGAGTAGCGCTTAACAGGAGTAGCGCTTAACAGGAGTAGCGCTTAACAGGAGTAGCGCTTAACAGGAGTAGCGCTTAACAGGAGTAGCGCTTAACAGGAGTAGCGCTTAACAGGAGTAGCGCTTAACAGGAGTAGCGCTTAACAGGAGTAGCGCTTAACAGGAGTAGCGCTTAACAGGAGTAGCGCTTAACAGGAGTAGCGCACAACAGGAGTAGCGCACAACAGGAGTAGCGCACAACAGGAGTAGCGCACAACAGGAGTCAAAAGAGTTGGGTCTAGAACCAGATCAAGAGAGGGTTCACCAATCACGCTCCTGTCAGGAGCTGAAAGGAGAAAAAGAAAACACGTTTATAATTTGAACTAGAAATTTAGAAGAAGGGGTTGCGACAATATGTTGCTTAATTCATGAAGTTCAGGGTGAAAAATTACAAATACAAAAAATAGTTATAGGACACAATAAATTAAAGAAGTGCCTAGGTACTCACTTGGTGCTGCCGAATAAAAACACTAATTCGCAGAATCACAAAAGGATCGGGACTACTGGCCCATGATCGGCTCTCCTCTGGACAGCAACAAAACCAGTAACCCAACAATAGACCACACAGGTAGTAAATTGATAGCAAAAAGGTATCAATTTTCTTGAACAATTAATTAGTGAAATCACTTAATCATAGATACGGAGATGAAAAACCTTAATAACAGACTGAAAAATTTACGCAAATGAAAAAAATGGTATATGACAATCACACTAATAACATTATATAGTTTCCTTTACACCAAATTCAGTTAAACTCCAAATACACTAACGGGAGCACACATCTTATCACAAGCGGAACGTTTTTATACAATTTCAGTAGCCAAAATACCCTACCAAAAAATCCAAAATTCTCAAACACGTTCTGAAACGTAGCTCACCTGCTAAGGCATCTCACGCTAGTAAAAATCAAGACTGTAGACGATTTGTCACACAAATAAATGAAAATACGAAGTATTTTAAAACAAGGATAAAAATCAGAGTACAACACTCCTCCCCACTTGACCAAATCGTCACCCAACATTACCTCGATTTGAGTACTCCAGAGTCCTCGGTTGGACCCATGGTTCCTCTTCCACGACACCTTGAGACCGGGTTTTTCTCCTACCTACCGGTTCAGCTTCCTTACCACAAGGCAATTTATGGGATTCTCTCTTGCTGTAACAAGGATCAAGAGGAACACTATTCCTAAGCAAACGAGCTCGTTGACGTGCTAAGGTTGAAACAGACATACGTGTGCTAGGAATTGATACAGTATTAACCAAATCAAGAGCTGACAGTCCTCTATTCAACCAATGAACACTAGTTGTCCTGTCCTGCTCTGCTAAGAGTTTGCTCACATCATCATTACTGAAGCTCAACCAAAAAATCCAAAATTCTCAAACACGTTCTGAAACGTAGCTCACCTGCTAAGGCATCTCACGCTAGTAAAAATCAAGACTGTAGACGATTTGTCACACAAATAAATGAAAATACGAAGTATTTTAAAACAAGGATAAAAATCAGAGTACAACAACTGTAACTGTACGCTGTAACTGTACACTGTAACTGTACACTGTAACTGTACACTGTAACTGTACACTGTAACTGTACCTTGTAACTGTACACTGTAACTGTACACTGTATCTGTACACTGTATCTGTACACTGTAATTGTACACTGTAACTGTACACTGTAACTGTGCACTGTAACTGTGCACTGTAACTGTACACTGTAACAGTACACTGTAACTGTATACTGTAACTGTTCACTGTAACTGTTCACTGTAACTGTTCACTGTTACTGTACACTGTAACTGTACACTGTAACTGTACACTGTAACTGTACACTGTAACTGTACACTGTAACTGTACACTGTAACTGTACCTGTAACTGTACACTGTAACTGTACACTGTAACTGTACACTGTACACTGTAACTGTACACTGTAACTGTACACTGTAACTGTACACTGTAACTGAACACTGTAACTGTACACTGTAACTGTGCACTGTAACTGTACACTGTAACTGTACACTGTAACTGTACACTGTAACTGTACACTTTAACTGTACACTGTAACTGTACACTGTACACTGTAACTGTACACTGCAACTGCACACTGTAACTGTACACTGTAACTGTATACTGTAACTATACACTGTAACCGTACACTGTAACTGTACACTGTAATTGTACACTTTAACTGTACACTGTAACTATACACTGTAACTGTACACTGTAACTGTACACTTTAACTGTACACTGTTACTGTACACTGTAACTGTACACTGTAACTGTACACTGTAACTGTACACTGTAACTGTACACTGTAACTGTACACTGTAACTGTACACTGTAACTGTACACTGCAACTGTACACTGCAACTGTACACTGTAACTGTACACTGTAACTGTACACTGTAACTGTACACTGTAACTGAACACTGTAACTGTACACTGTAACTGTACACTGTAACTGTATACTGTAACTGTACCTTGTAACTGTACACTGTAACTGTACACTGTTACTGTAAACTGTAACTGTACACTGTAACTGTACACTGTAACTGTACACTGTAACTGTACACTGTAACTGTACACTGTAACTGTACACTGTAACTGTACACTGTAACTGTACACTGTAACTGTACACTGTAAACTGTACACTGTAACTGTACACTGTAACTG